>JAPCWY010000010.1:41120000-41122500 GCA_028455895.1 Rhodomyrtus tomentosa
AGGGTTTAGGGTTTAGGGTTTAGGGTTTAGGGTTTAGGGTTTAGGGTTTAGGGTTTAGGGTTTAGGGTTTAGGGTTTAGGGTTTAGGGTTTAGGGTTTAGGGTTTAGGGTTTAGGGTTTAGGGTTTAGGGTTTAGGGTTTAGGGTTTAGGGTTTAGGGTTTAGGGTTTAGGGTTTAGGGTTTAGGGTTTAGGGTTTAGGGTTTAGGGTTTAGGGTTTAGGGTTTAGGGTTTAGGGTTTAGGGTTTAGGGTTTAGGGTTTAGGGTTTAGGGTTTAGGGTTTAGGGTTTAGGGTTTAGGGTTTAGGGTTTAGGGTTTAGGGTTTAGGGTTTAGGGTTTAGGGTTTAGGGTTTAGGGTTTAGGGTTTAGGGTTTAGGGTTTAGGGTTTAGGGTTTAGGGTTTAGGGTTTAGGGTTTAGGGTTTAGGGTTTAGGGTTTAGGGTTTAGGGTTTAGGGTTTAGGGTTTAGGGTTTAGGGTTTAGGGTTTAGGGTTTAGGGTTTAGGGTTTAGGGTTTAGGGTTTAGGGTTTAGGGTTTAGGGTTTAGGGTTTAGGGTTTAGGGTTTAGGGTTTAGGGTTTAGGGTTTAGGGTTTAGGGTTTAGGGTTTAGGGTTTAGGGTTTAGGGTTTAGGGTTTAGGGTTTAGGGTTTAGGGTTTAGGGTTTAGGGTTTAGGGTTTAGGGTTTAGGGTTTAGGGTTTAGGGTTTAGGGTTTAGGGTTTAGGGTTTAGGGTTTAGGGTTTAGGGTTTAGGGTTTAGGGTTTAGGGTTTAGGGTTTAGGGTTTAGGGTTTAGGGTTTAGGGTTTAGGGTTTAGGGTTTAGGGTTTAGGGTTTAGGGTTTAGGGTTTAGGGTTTAGGGTTTAGGGTTTAGGGTTTAGGGTTTAGGGTTTAGGGTTTAGGGTTTAGGGTTTAGGGTTTAGGGTTTAGGGTTTAGGGTTTAGGGTTTAGGGTTTAGGGTTTAGGGTTTAGGGTTTAGGGTTTAGGGTTTAGGGTTTAGGGTTTAGGGTTTAGGGTTTAGGGTTTAGGGTTTAGGGTTTAGGGTTTAGGGTTTAGGGTTTAGGGTTTAGGGTTTAGGGTTTAGGGTTTAGGGTTTAGGGTTTAGGGTTTAGGGTTTAGGGTTTAGGGTTTAGGGTTTAGGGTTTAGGGTTTAGGGTTTAGGGTTTAGGGTTTAGGGTTTAGGGTTTAGGGTTTAGGGTTTAGGGTTTAGGGTTTAGGGTTTAGGGTTTAGGGTTTAGGGTTTAGGGTTTAGGGTTTAGGGTTTAGGGTTTAGGGTTTAGGGTTTAGGGTTTAGGGTTTAGGGTTTAGGGTTTAGGGTTTAGGGTTTAGGGTTTAGGGTTTAGGGTTTAGGGTTTAGGGTTTAGGGTTTAGGGTTTAGGGTTTAGGGTTTAGGGTTTAGGGTTTAGGGTTTAGGGTTTAGGGTTTAGGGTTTAGGGTTTAGGGTTTAGGGTTTAGGGTTTAGGGTTTAGGGTTTAGGGTTTAGGGTTTAGGGTTTAGGGTTTAGGGTTTAGGGTTTAGGGTTTAGGGTTTAGGGTTTAGGGTTTAGGGTTTAGGGTTTAGGGTTTAGGGTTTAGGGTTTAGGGTTTAGGGTTTAGGGTTTAGGGTTTAGGGTTTAGGGTTTAGGGTTTAGGGTTTAGGGTTTAGGGTTTAGGGTTTAGGGTTTAGGGTTTAGGGTTTAGGGTTTAGGGTTTAGGGTTTAGGGTTTAGGGTTTAGGGTTTAGGGTTTAGGGTTTAGGGTTTAGGGTTTAGGGTTTAGGGTTTAGGGTTTAGGGTTTAGGGTTTAGGGTTTAGGGTTTAGGGTTTAGGGTTTAGGGTTTAGGGTTTAGGGTTTAGGGTTTAGGGTTTAGGGTTTAGGGTTTAGGGTTTAGGGTTTAGGGTTTAGGGTTTAGGGTTTAGGGTTTAGGGTTTAGGGTTTAGGGTTTAGGGTTTAGGGTTTAGGGTTTAGGGTTTAGGGTTTAGGGTTTAGGGTTTAGGGTTTAGGGTTTAAGGGTTTAGGGGTTTAGGGTTTAGGGTTTAGGGTTTAGGGTTTAGGGTTTAGGGTTTAGGGTTTAGGGTTTAGGGTTTAGGGTTTAGGGTTTAGGGTTTAGGGTTTAGGGTTTAGGGTTTAGGGTTTAGGGTTTAGGGTTTAGGGTTTAGGGTTTAGGGTTTAGGGTTTAGGGTTTAGGGTTTAGGGTTTAGGGTTTAGGGTTTAGGGTTTAGGGTTTAGGGTTTAGGGTTTAGGGTTTAGGGTTTAGGGTTTAGGGTTTAGGGTTTAGGGTTTAGGGTTTAGGGTTTAGGGTTTAGGGTTTAGGGTTTAGGGTTTAGGGTTTAGGGTTTAGGGTTTAGGGTTTAGGGTTTAGGGTTTAGGGTTTAGGGTTTAGGGTTTAGGGTTTAGGGTTTAGGGTTTAGGGTTTAGGGTTTAGGGTTTAGGGTTTAGGGTTTAGGGTTTAGGGTTTAGGGTTTAGGGTTTAGGGTTTAGGGTTTAGGGTTTAGGGTTTAGGGTTTAGGGTTTAGGGTTTAGGGTTTAGGGTT